>JALPQD010000039.1:6401237-6414257 GCA_023101885.1 Typhlomys cinereus
ATGTTAGTATATCCACAGTGTGTACCTTCCATCATAGTCAGTTTTAGAACATTTGACTCATCCCCAAAGGAAACCCATACCTAGTAACAGTTACTTCCTGCTTCCCCAGCCCCTAAGCTCTTCTGTGGCGTTGCCCTTTGTGACTAGACTTCATGTCAATGGAATCAGACGAAATATGTAACCTTTTGTAATTGGTTTCTTTCATCTAGCAAGTTTTCAAGGTCCAATAATGTGTGAGTACTTTTGTGGCTGAATCATATTCAACATTTTTTGTTGTTTTGAGTTGGGGGTCTTATGCTGTTGCCCAGGCTGGAATGTGACTCACGATCCTCCTGTTTCTGCCTCCCAAGTACACCCACGCACCTCGTTCAGTGTTCCATTCTTCACTGCTACAAAGAGAGAAGGGGGCACGGTGGCAGCGAGAGAACGTCCTGTCGTTATTCCTCTTTCCACAGCTGAACACTGGTTGTGCCTTAGAGATGAGACACAGCCCGCTTACCACCTTTCAGCAGGTGGGCACTTGGGTTATGTCTGCATTTTGGCAATTGTGAATAACTTTGCTATGGGCATTCTTGTGGATGTGTCTCCATTTTTCCCTTATTGTTTGTTTGCTTGGTTGGTTGGTTGTTTTTGTTTCAAGACGGTTTCACTCTGTAGCCATGGCTAGCCTTGGAGCTCACTATGTAGACAAGGCTGGCCCGGAACTTGAAGCATTTCTTCTTCCTCTGCCCCCAGGCTGGGATTTCAGGTGTATGCCACCATGCCTGACTTTTTTTAATCCTGTGTGTCCCACGATGTGCACATAGGGGTCAGAGGATAACTTTTGAGAGTTGGTTCTCTTCTTTCAAGAAGAGCCCTTGGGTTCTGAGTCACTCTAGTCACCAGACGTTCACAGCAAGTACCTTTACCCACTGAGCCATCTTGCCGACCCCCATGCTTAGCAAAGTTCCGCCACTTACGGAGTGGACACAGGGCATCTGGTGACGGTTCTCTCTGGCTCATTTGCTTCCTTTTCCTTACTCAGGCTGTGGCTCTGCCGATGATCTTGTGAGTGTGGAGAGTCCCTGTTGCCGTGGGGCCCTTTCTGGCGCGGCCAGCTGCCCACTTCAGCATGGCGTGTGACACCCCCGAGTCCCTCATGGCCCTCTGTACAGACTTCTGCCTGCGCAACCTGGACGGCACCCTGGGCTACCTGCTGGACAAAGAGACCCTGTGGCTCCATCCAGACATCTTCTTGCCCAGCGAGATCTGTGACCGGCTGGTCAATGAGTGAGCAGGGGTCCTAGGGGTCCCCAAGCCTAGGACAGGGGCAGGATTGCAGGAGTGTGAGGGTGGCAGGGAGACCACGCGTGTGCAGAGTGACCTCACAAGGGAGGTGACTGTGACAGGGAATAGTGGCACATACAGTACCTTAGAGGCATGTGTGTGGTGTGTGTGTGTGTGTGTGTGTGTAGGAATAGGTGTGTGCACAGGTAGGCTTATGTCGCAGGGACATAAGAGTGTGAGGGTAGGATGTGTGTTAGGAGAGTGATGGTGTGAAATCTGCATGCAGATGAGCTATTTTGTGCAAATGGCCACATGTGGGCATAGATGTGTGCCAGGACTAGGTCGCCAGATCCATGATTGGAGACTGAATCATCCAGAGCCCCTCTGGTAGATCCCCCACTGGCTGGTCCCTCCAAGTGTGTGTGTGTGTGTGTGTGTGTGTGTGCGCGCGCGTGCTGCGTCCTCACACCCGCTACTCCAAAGGGAGATTGTTAGACCAAAGATTTGCATAGAACAGTGGGGACCGTATGAGGCTGAGGACCCGGCTGCATCAGTAATGATGTCCTGAGATCTGGTGCAGGTCAGACACTTTGCCAGCCAGAGTTAAGTCCTAGAACGGTCCGTTACCTGTGGAGTTGCCCAGGCGGAAGCAGCGCAGCCAGGATTTAAAGTCGCTCCAGATGGAGCCTGCACACCAGCATGGGCGTCCTGCACGGAGCATGGGCCAGCGTCTCCGCGAGCTGCTGACGCTGCAGGCTCACCTGTGTCCAGCATCCAGCTGGGAGCCCTGAGCCATTTGGCCTCCTTTGCTTGCTAGATGGAGGGCTGATAAGGAACCCGAATGTGGCTAAGTGTGGACCATCGTGACCAGTGCCGGGTGATGGGCGTTCCTTAGGGAAAGAGGTGTCTGTGTCACGTGTCTAGGCTGTTGGAAGAGGTGCTTGGGACTTGCTGTGGCCACCCTGAGAACGACCTTTTGCTTCCTGGGGCACATAGTGCCGTCGGTGTCCAGCCAGGCGCTGTTAGGAGAGGAATATGAGGAGATGGCTGGACCCGGGGTGACCGACCAGACCCGCGGGGCTCCTGCTGGGAAGGAGATCCAGGGTCCCAGGCCCCCCCAGCCAGCCAGGCCTTCTCTTCCAGGTATGTGGAACTGGCCAATGCTGCCTGCACCTTCGAGCCTCATGAGAGCTTCTTCAGCCTCTTCTCGGACCCCCGCAGCACCCGGCTCACCCGCATCCACCTCCGGGAGGACCTGGTGCAGGACCAGGACCTGGAGGCCATTCGCAAGCAGGTGAGGCCTCCGGCCCTTCTGTGCCCTGCTGTGCGGGGCGGGCTCTGGGATGGGGTGGAGTGGGCCGCGCGCTGACGGGCCTCTGCCTGCTCTAGGACCTGGTAGAGTTGTACTTGACCAACTGCGAGAAGCTGTCAGCCAAGAGCCTGCAGACGCTGCGGAGCTTCAGCCACAGCCTGGTGTCCCTGAGCCTCTTCGGCTGCGCCAACATTTTCTACGAGGAGGAAAACCCAGGGGGCTGTGAAGATGAGTGCCTGGTGAACCCCACCTGCCAGGTGCTGGTCAAGGACTTCACCTTCGAGGGCTTCAGCCGCCTGCGCTTCCTCAACCTGGGCCGCATGATCGACGGCGTCCCCGTGGAGTCGCTGCTGCAGCCGCTCAGCTCACTGGCCGCCTTGGACCTCTCGGGCATCCAGACGAGCGACGCCACCTTCCTCATCCAGTGGAAGGACAGCCTGGTGTCCCTGGTGCTCTACAACATGGACCTTTCAGACGACCACGTCCGGGTCATCGTCCAGCTGCACAAGCTTCGGTGAGCTGCTGGCGCATGCCAGGTCAGGCGAGCAGGTAGTTGACGGTTATGGGGGGCATCACCCTCCTCAGCTCTGATTCTGGCTGTCCAGGTCACTTCACCCAGCAAGACAGGCTCTTCACTTTCCCTCTCTGGCCCACAATCAATTGGCTTAAGGTAGTGTACTAGTTACTTTTATCTGTTGTGAGAGAACACCCAAGTCAAATAATTTAAGGGAGAAAAGGGGACTTATTCAGCTTATGGTTCCAGAGGGGGATACAGTCTTTGATGGTGAGCTGACAGAAACTGGAGACAGCTATGTCACACCCATCAGCAAGACTGGGAGTGCAAGACTCCTGCTGCAAAAGCAGACCTCTTCAGGGGGGACTAATCCACCTCAAGGTCCACCTAGAGACTACCTTCCACCAGCAAGACTCCACCTCTCAAAGGTGCCATGGCCTTCTCAGAGATATGAGACTGTGGGGGACACATGATAGGTACAAAGTCACAAAATTAGTAAATCCACACTGATACTCATACGAACAATCCTTTAGGTAAGTTGGAGAACAACTGTTACTATTGGATAGCTGAGGACTTGGATTGATGTTTCTGCTGACTGTTGTGGTTAGAACTGTTTCTATTTAATGCAGTTTTGATGAATTCACTAGATGGTCAAGTAGAAATCTCAGCACAGACAGGATCAGCACTGTAGTCACCTAGGGTCTGGTAGAGTTGTGCTGCTGAGAATAGAGTTAGTTCCCTTTGCTGGGCAACATGTCGCAGACAGATGACTTCCAACAGGAAGAGACAGAGGAGGTCACTTAGAGAGCAAAGCAGCGATGGAGATTGTTAGAGCACCTCTCACTGGGTGAGGCACACATGGAGCCAATCAATTCATGCAAATAGAACCAGAGGCTACAAACCAGACTTTTTAATACACAATGATAAAAAAAAAGTTATCTCCAGTGAGATTATGTGCTTAAAAACAAAAAGGAAAATAGTTTTAAATAAAGAAAATGTACTCTACACATCTCTGATTGCTGTCATTCATATAACTATACGGACGCCCCATGGGCAGGTGGCTCTGCTGCCACTGTATCCACGTGGAGAGAAAACTACAGAATTTAAAAGATGAATGAAAGTGATGCATGTAAGTCTAGAACCCTCGGAGTGCAGTGCGAGCAGCAATATGCCAGCATATTGGAAGTGATTTCCTCTGAGCAGCTTTACCTTCTGCCCAGTGATCATAAAAGAACTCCAGAGGCAGTGTGGGCAGGAAATGAGAGCAGGCTTTCCTCTCATCCCTCCTCCCTCATCCCAGTAACTTTCGCTGATAATAGATTAATCCAATCTGCCTTGTCTCATTGAGGAGAAAGCGTGGACATTCTTATGAAGCACTATTTCTAATTTCCTGTCAGACAAAATCAGCGACTTAACAGACCAGGATTCAGGGTAACACTTGGACTTACAGAGGGGAAAGAAAAGAGATTGGGAAGAGAGTAGGACCCCACTTACCACTTTTTCTTCCCCCTTGAAATCGCATTAAAGCAATAGCAAAGTTGAAGAGGAAAATCACAATGAATAAAAGGTAGCATATTGTCGAGGATGAGAGGCTGCCAGCCTGCGTGGATAACTGGGACGGGGTGGAGCAAGCAGTGCAGAGAGATAAGCAAGGGTGCAGACATCAGCACTGCAGGTAGAGGCGCCTGGGAGCTCAGGGGACAAGCAGGGGACCAAAGCACAGGAAGAAGTCCCTGGCCAGCACCTTAGGCTGCATTCTGGGCCCTGTCCTGCACAGCAGTCACTCCCTTGCTCGGTTCTGGCCAAAGCCCAGAGGTTTGTTTTCACTTGAGAAACAGAACCAGAGACATTTTGGACTTAGGACACCAGAGTAAAACAATGTCAAAGCAGAACGACAACAAAAAGTTAAAACTGCTGCCACCCAGAAGAGGCAGGAAGAGAGTCCTCTCCCTTCCCCCTCCTCGCCGCCAGAGCCAAGAGCACTAGCTGGGTGTCCAGCAGTCAGGGTAACTCACCCAGGATTTAATAAAGAAGGATGTCACCTCTGAGAACCTTGGTGATCACTGTGACCTCCATTGTAAATATCTGGAGAAGTGTAAAGCCTGCCTGTGAACCTTATCTTGCCTTCCTTTTCCTCTTGTTCAATTGTTGTTGTTGCTTTAATAAAACTTACTGTACTCTCAGAAGCTTGACCGACTTCTTTTATGATTTAGGACCATCCATATGTGTTACCTAATAAGTGTCCTCTCTGCACCCTCAGTTCAACTCAGTCCCCCCATTTTGGGTGAAAAGAGTAACTTTTCTCTCAACGTATTCACTGGATAGAAGCCAGCTGACAGTTTGCTGGGCTGCATGCGTGTGCAAGGAATCAAATAACCTGAGTAAAATGGTCGGTTTTGTTACACAGTTTTGAGGCTCATGTGGATTTCTAAAATTGTTTAACTAACCTGATATTTGCACCTTGTTGGCACAGGTGTCAACTTGACGGTGGGTTTGAGCTCTGGGCACATTTGTGGAGAATTAGTAGTTGAGTTGAGCCTAGAGCAAACCTGAGAGATTGTCTAGCTGCTGGGGAAGGTCCAGACCATGGTGGGTGGGATTAGGCCCTGTAATAAGTAAACACGGAGAGCTGGTTGAAGAGTAGGCATCATCTGTATACTTGGCCAGACATGCTGGTCTGCCAAGTAAGAATAGTCCCTCTCTCAGCCGGTAAGTGGAGATGGTGTGGCCAGTTCTCTCGTCCCTGGTGTTGTCACGTGCTCTCCCATCAAGCTGGACCGAGAACTGTAACCGGACTGTTGCAAGGAAATAAATCCCTTGTTCCCTTAAGTTGTCTGATAGTCATTTATCAGCAACCATGCAGGCTGACTGCAACACACCTTTTTATTCATTTTTATGAAATAAGGCAGAGCGGCTCAGTGGGTGAAGGTAACTCTGTGCAACCTGGTGACCTGAGTTCAATCCCCAGAGCCCACATGGTAGAAAGAGAAAACGGATTTCTAAACGATTTCTCTCAACTCCACATATGTGCAATGTCATATTTTTTCCTCTCTCTATTCCCTCAAATAAAATATTTCTTTTTAAACTTTATTTAGTGTGTGTGTGTGTGTGTGTGTGTGTGTGTGTGTGTGCATCAGAAGGCACTGTGTGTCCCTGTGAAAGACTAAGGGAGACTTCGGGAATCATCCTGGATTGCTTCTATCTCCTTTTCTCTTCATTCTAGGATTTCCCAGATTCCCCCCACAGGGACAGAAATGCAGGCGCTACCAGTTTTGCCTGACTTTTTAAAAAAAAATTTTATTATTATTTTATTCAATTGTGCGTGTATGCGTGTGTGCGCGTCTGTGTGTGTGTGTATGTGTATGTGTGTAGAACCACGGACGAATTCGGGAACCATCATGGACGCCTCCACCTCCTTGTTTACTCTGTTCCGGGATTCACAGGCTCCGCCCTACCAGGACCAGAAACGCAGGCCGCCCCCGCTTCTGCCCGGCGTCTATACGTGGGATCTAGGATCCGAATTCAGGACCTTCCGCCTGCAAGGCAGAGGCTTAACCCCTGAACCACCTCTCCAGCCTAACGTTTTTATGTGGAACCTGGGAGCTGAACTCCGGACCTGCTGCTTTCAAGGCAGAGACTTAACCCCTGAGCCACGTCTCCAGCCCAAATAAAATATTCTTAAAAGATAAAATGATAAGAAAAGAATGCAAGCGCTGGAGAGGTTGCTCGGAGGTTAAGCCTCTACCTTGCAGGTGGAAGGTCCTGAGTTCGGATCCTAGACCCCACATGTAGAAGCCAAGCGGCGGGGGGGGGGGAGCCTGCGTTTCCGGTCCTGGTAGGGCGGAGCCTGTGAATCCCGGGGCAGAGTAAACAAGGAGGAGGTGGAGGCGTCCATGGTGGTTCCTGAATTTGTCCGTGGTTCTGCACACACACATATACATACACACACATACATATGCACGCACGCGCATAAACGAACAATTAAATAAATAATTATATATATATATAAATGCAAAAATATTTCAAATTGTTGCCAAAAAAAAAAAAAATCCCTGTACAAACAAGAGACAGAGCTGGAGTTTCAGCGACCAGGAAGCTCCCTATTCTGTGGTCAGACTGTTACTCCCTGAACTCTGAAAGAAGCTGCTTTGTGAAAGGTTGTGTGTAGGGGGAGGTAAGGAATCACACACAAAAGGATGAATGGAAGAAAGGCACATCTACATCAGCTATAAGCACTTAACTGAATTTCAACATGTCATATTTGAGAGAGTTGAAAACAGTTTTAGAAGATGCTGAACCAGCTTTGGAAAATAGATGTACAATAGTAGACATGGTCACATATTCCCTTTTGGTTACAGAGTATTGACAGTTAGGGAATGAGAATTAATGCTACAAGAAGCTGGAAAGAAGATGCTTTGTGTCTGGAGAGCAGGCACAGAGAGGTGGGAAGGATACATCCTTCATCTTCTATTCTACTTTCTTCTTTCTGAGTATTAAGAGCCCATGCACTTGGGGATGTAGGTCAGAGAAAGAGCATTTGCCTAATGATAATGTTTTCTTAAATGCTAATTGGCTTTGATATTGTTTCCAAATTGGTTACATTGTGTCATGAATTAATAATGGGTCAACACATTTCTAAGGAATTTGTAAGACACCCTGCATGCCCTTTTGTATTGGCTGATCTATATCATGTTAAATTTACAGTAACATGGATTTCATGTAACCCTATCATGTGTCCAACAGGTATATTTGTGTGTATTGTGTTTCAAAATAACAAATTTGTGACTACTTCAATTTTTTTCATTTATATTGCATGCTGATATTTTTTAATTTTTCAGCATGCTCAATTAAAATACACATATGCACACTTAAAAAGATAATTTTTTTCATGAAAAATTATCTTTATTTTTTCTTATACATTAAAAATTGTCTCATAGCATTATATGCTAATAAACACACTAGCATGTGCATCATGCATCTACATATATACATGCATATGTTATATCCCATGCACTTTGAAAGACAACTTAAATATTGATGCTCAGATAAAAAATTTAGAAGAAAATATATAAATATTTAGAATTTCTTTTTTTATTATTTCTTCCACTTATACAATGTTGATAAGTACCCCATTGCCCTCCCTTCCTCCACCCCTCCCTGGTTCCCCTTGTTCCCTTACCCCTTTTCCCCTTCCTTCCCTCCCTCCCTTTCTCCTAGTGTCCCCTCCCCTCCCATTCCTGGAGCATCCTTTAGTATGCATGACAAACTTCCCTCTGGGTCCTCCTCTCTGATGAGTTATAAGGACTCAGTAGCATTGCCTAGAACTCTTAAAAAAGAATAATTTTGTAACATCAAAAGACCTAAGTATGTACTGACTTAAACTCTCTAATGTAATTGAACATTATGTTATCTTTCGTGAAAAATTATTTTGCTTGGTTTTGCTTGTAATGTGAGGCTGACGATAAAGATGTCATCGTGTTCTTGTCAAGGTCCTAAATACCCCTCCAGATTTCTGTCCTACTAGAACTTTTGTAATTCCTTTAAAGATTTTTCCATGTGTTCCCAAAGCAGCAGAGACAGTAGGCATTGGTTAGATAAACTTGTATGGAATCTTGTTCCAGCAGATCCAGCAACTGAGAAAATTCAAATGTTTTCTGAGGAATTCATTGGAATTTCCTCATTCTTCTTGTGGTGAGATTATACGTTCCTTTCTGGGATGGGACCATCAACTCTTTGCTCCAATCTGCTTTCCTAACTACATGTTTCCATGTGTACTTCTGCCTACAGCTGGAGCAATACTAGCCTAATTCAGATGTAATGATTTCTGAATATTTCTACTGCCTTGTGATAAGCTTGTTCTCCTAATTTTTAGATGTTATCTTATGTAACATGCTCCTGATTTTAAAGAAAATGTAAAAGATTCTCCTGTAACCATGTGCTGCTCTTCATGTACTATTTGATAGTGTTTTGGTATCTGCTCAGATATGTACCCTCTACCAGACAAAGTAAAGTTGAAGGTTTGTGATATAACCCATTTGTACATTTGATTCTAAAAGATATTTGAAGTACTAGAAATGAATGTAAATTTCTTTTAAAAACTTTATTCACTTTTGTGTGCATGCATGTGGTGTGTGTGTGTGTGTGTGTGTGTTGTGGTGTGTGTGTGTGCCTTAGAGGGCATTGTGTCCCTATGGAAGACCAAAGGTGTTTTAGGGAATCATCTTGGATTACTTCTACCTTCTTTTTGCTTCACCCTGAAATTTCCCAGGCTCTGCCCACCAGGACCAGAAATACAGACTGCGGCTATTTCCGCCTATCATTTTTACTTGGGACATGGGATCTGAACTCAAGACTTTGTGAGGCAGAGTCCAAACCCCTGAGACAACTCTCTGGCCCAATGTAGGTTTTCATAAATGTGCATGACAGGTAAATAAGTTTTATTTATATTAAATTCTTTCAAAATGGAAATCGAGAAGACATAATCCTAGCAATAACATTCAAATTCACTGTAGTGACCAATTCACAGTAGCGAGGAAAAAGGGTGAAGCACAAACAGATGGACCTGTTTCACCTTAGTCATGTTGTGTTCAATGACCAAGTGAAAGTTTTCTACTGTGTTTATATTAAAGGTCATGTATTTTAAAGGTGCAAATGTTTTAAATTATTTTTTATGTTATTTTTTCCCACTCCTACAATAGGTACCCCGTCCCCTCCCTCATGCCATTTGTTTCCTTGGTGTTTAGTTTTCTAAGTTCTTTGTGCACTCTGGATAATAGAGCTCTATTAGATATGTGGTTAGTGCAGTTCGTTCCAAGAAATTGGGGATGATGCAGACGTGGAGTGGACATTTGCCAGGGCCAACCTTTGGTTTTCGTACTTTGAGGAGAGAAGGACACTTCCTGTTCCTTTCAACCTGGTGCCAAGTCCAAAGTCCCTGCTTTATCTCTTGCTGAAGTCGAAAAAGTGGATCTCCGAGCTGTTCCAGGGCCATAAAAAATGTTTCCAAGAGGACGCAGAGATGAACAAGAGAACCGAAGAGAAGAGATTTGGAATTTTGGGAAGTCACGAAGACCTTTCAAAATTATAACTTGACGAAAAGCAGGATTACAATAAATGCCAAAGGGAAACTTAAAAGTGAAAAAAAAAAAGATATGTGGTTAGTGACTCCCATTCTGTAGGTTGCTTTTTTGCTCGGTTTACAATCTCTTTATCTGAACAGAAGCTCTTTAATTTCATAAGATCCCATCTTTTAGAGTGTTGGTTGTAGTGACTGTGTTATTGGATTTCTGTTTAGGAACTGTTGGCTTAGTCCAATCAGCTCAAGGGAGTTCCCTACCCTTTAAACTAGGGTTTTTATAGTCTCTAGCCTAATTAATATTGAGGTCCTTGATCCATTTGGAATTAATTTTTATACATGGTGACAAATCGGGTCCAGTTTTAATCGTCTACATGTGGCCATCCAGTTTTGCCAGCACCATTTATTGAAGATGCTGTTCTTTTTCTATTGGAAATTTTGGGCCCCTTTGTCAAAGATCAAATGGCTGTAATTGTGTGGGCTTGTATCTGGGTCTTCATCCCTTATCCATTGATCTGTGTGTCTATTTTGAAGCCAGTACCAGGCTGTTTTTATTACTATGGATATGTAGTATAGATTAAGGTTTGGTATGGTGATACCTCCAGCAGTGTTTTTGTTACTCAGGAATGTTTTTGCTCTACAGGTCTTTTGTGCTTCCATATGAATTTTGAGATTGTTTGGTCAATTTCTTTAAAGAATTACTTTGGGATTTTGGTTGGTATAGCATTGAATCTGTATATTGTCTTTGGTAGGATGGTCATTTTTATGATATTGATTCTGCCAGTCCAGGAATGTGGGAGATCTTTCCACCTTCTGGTGTCTTCTGTAATTTCTTTCTTTAGGGTTTTAAAGTTTTCATTGTAAAGGTCTCTTACTTCCTTGGTTAGGTTTATACCAAGGTATTTCATTTTTTAGGGGCGATAGCAAATGAGATTGTTTCTCTTAGGACTTTTTCACTTCTTTCATCCTTGGCATATAGGAAGGCCACTGATTTTTGTACGTTTATTTTCTATCCTGTCACCCTGCTGAACTTCTGTATTAGTTCCAGGAGTTTCCTGGTAGAGTTTTTAGGATCACACAGGTATATGATCATGTCATCTGCAAATAGAGATAACTTGACCTCCTTGCCTATTTGAATCCCTTTTATGTCCCTTTCTTTTCTTATGGCTCCATCTAAGACTTCAAGTACAGTATTGAATAGAAATGGTGAGAGTGGACAGCCTTGTCAAGTTCCTGATCGAAGCGGGAATGCTTCAAGTTTTTCCCCATTGAGGATAATCCTTGCTGTTGGCCTGTTGTATACAGCTTTTATTATGTTGATAAAGGTTCCTTCCATTCCACCTGTCTTAGGGTTTTGATCATAAAAGGATGTTGGATGCTTTTTTTTTTTTTTGCATCTATCGAGAGTGTCATGTGGTCTTGAATTTTGGACTGGTTTATATAGTGAATTACATTTATTGATGTGCGTATGTTGAACCAACCTTGTATGCCTGGGATACAGCCTACTTGATCCCCGTGAATGATCTTTTTGGTATGGTTTTTAATCTGATTTGCTAAGACTTTGTTGAGAATCTTTGCATCTGTGTTCATCAAAGAGATTGGCCTATAGTTTTCTTTTTTAATTGTATCTTTACTAGGTTTTGGGATTAAGATGATATTAGCTTCATAGAAAGAATTTGGTAGGGGCTGGAGAGGTGGCTCAGGGTTAAGCCTCTGCCTTGCAGGCGGAAGGACCTGAGTTCGGAACCTAGACCCCACGTATAGACACAGGGTGGAAGCGGAGGCGGCCTGCATTTCTGATCCTGGTAGGGCAGAGCCTGTGAATCCCGGGGGCAGAGTAAACAAGGAGGATGTAGAGGCAGTCCATGGTGGTTCCTGAATTCATCTGTGGTTCTACACACACACACACACACACACACACACACACAACACACACATACACACACATGCACAATTGAATCAATAAAAATATATAATAATAAAAAAAAGAATTTGGTAGTATTTCTTCCCAGTCTTGCTCAAGTTAGTAAATACCCTTGACCCTGGAAACCATCAGATGGCTCTCTTTGCCTCTCACTGTCCACCAGTTCTGTTCTTTCTCTCCTCTAATAAACTCTGCTTGAATCCTCTAAGCATGTGCTGGTCTGTTCTCGAATCCTGAACACAAGAATCTGGGTATGAAACCCTGCAACACTATTTCTAGGCCTCTCAAAGACAATCCTAGAAGCTTCATCTTAATGCGAGGCTTCTGTTTCTCTTGTCATAAAGGATGTGACTCTCCCACAGTCAGATGTGAGGATCAGAAGGAACATGAATTTGAGGAGTTTACTGAACTGTGAGGTTTTGCAGAAAGACCTTGCTCTCCTCAGCCATGTCTGCCTTCATTTAGCACTCTCCACACTGCTGACATCTAGCGCTTTTATCAATGAGGGCAGTGTTAAAATTCGTAGTCCTCCATAAGAGGGACAGGGCTTCTGCTTGCTGGTCACTGCTCCCAACTGTCAGCAGGCAGTTACAAACCCCTTCTTTTCTCCCCCTCGATCATGTACCTCGTTGGAGACAGATCACTCCCCTCCCTTTCTCCCTGCCTGCATTCCTGGGGATACAATACTGCATTCCACCTTTAGACCTGGCTTCTTCTCCCTTCTGAGAATTAGCCCACTTGTAATCAATAAACCTTGTCCATTCTTTGGCCACGGTGTGAAAAATCTGTCCTTCGCTTTATGAAAATCTTACAGGCAGTGCTTGAGTAAAGAACTGAAAGGAGAACTTAAAACCATTTATCTGGGAAAATCTGGCCATGCTGAAATTCAGTGCTTACATCTCATTCGCAAACCAGTCGGCCCTGTGCAA